>JACXIL010000170.1:2731591-2754117 GCA_014737365.1 Bombus soroeensis
TAAGAAATTGTAAATACGCATTTTTAAATATATTATACAAAAATTATTTTCATTTATTTTGTTAAATAAAATAACTAAAAATTAAAACTGTTTTCTTTTTATATATTTTATTATGAACTAACATAATTATGTCATCTTATTATGGACTAACAACCATCCTTGTAATATAAAAGAATAATGGTAACAAATTAAAGAGCATAGACACTGAAACTAAATAAAACTGATACAAATAAAACTTTGTAAACTTATTTAAAAATATATGTCTAAATAAAAATTGCTATGTTATATTGCTTAAAATTAAAAAACATTTTAAGTGAAAATATCATTTGATAAAGCAGTAGTTTAGATAATAAAGCAACATTTTTAACGGTATGTCGACACTAGAGACGCGCTTATATTTAAATACTTCTTACGCATTAACTAGGATGGCGTCTGTGGTGTTGCGGCAATTTCGAAGGGAATAGTGAGTTTTGAAAATTTTGACAACGACCTCGAGAATGGCAGATAATCAACAAAGTAGATTTGAAAAGTCCCTTGGTCTATTAACGACTCGTTTTGTCACTTTATTACAGAAAGCAAAGGATGGTGTTCTTGATTTAAAAGTAGTAAGTGCTTTCATAAACGCTTAAGTATAAAAAGTTAACCTACTTGCTAGGTTAAGTTGTCGCGGGCGTACACGCCATTTCTAGCTTGCGGGAATTTTGAAATAAGTTTCACTGAAATCAATATTTCATATTCATTCGCGTTATGTCTTTATCGTAAATAATTTCTATGTCGCAAATTAATTCTATTTAACATTACACAGTAAACATGTTGCAAGTTTTAATATCTCAACGTGCTATCCTACATAACCTAAAAGATAGAACACAATTTACGATTGTATTTGATAACGTATGATAGCAATTTTATAATGTTCTAGGCAGCTGATATCCTAGAAGTTCGACAAAAACGACGAATTTATGATATTACTAACGTTCTTGAAGGTATTGGGCTCATTGAAAAGAAAAGCAAAAATAGTATCCAATGGAAGTATGTTTCACTTATGTTCATCCTTTATGAAATACTTTATATATCCTTTAACATGTCACAACTACATTTTTGTATGTCTCATGTCTAATATAATGTTCTAAATATATTATCAGAGGAGCAGGTCCAGGTTGTAATACTCAAGAAGTTGGTGAAAAATTAACCGATTTGAAAGATGAAATTAAAAAATTAGAAGATCATGAACAATTATTAGATATGCATACTCAATGGATTCAACAAAGTATTAAAAATATAGAGAATGATTTAATTAATAGGAAATATGCATATATTACTTATGAGGATGTTAAAGAAAATTTTCCTGATGATTTTGTATTAGGAATTCAAGCTCCACCTGATACAGAATTAAGCGTACCAAAATATATAACACAGGTATTAATTTACTTTTAAAGAAATATATACTTATGGATAATCTTAAGTGTATTAATATAAGTACATTTGATTTTATATCATTATTGCTAGATATCTGATGAAGATGATGAGAAATTAAATTATGAAATGTTTCTAAAAAGTAGTTCTGGAGAAATTAAGGTGTACATGATTCAACCAGAACTAGCTAAAACATATGATAATAAAATATTAGAAATGAGATTACAAGAAGAGGCAAAAGGTACAAAAAGAGGGAAAGAGGAAGAAGAGAAAAAGGAAGAAGTTAATGTTAAACCAAAGAGAAGAGTTGGAAGGTAAAAGTAGCTTTATAAATGTAAAAAAGTTTGCTCTATTCGCATCAAAAATAGTAAGATATTATTTTTGATCTGCAGAGAGCATAGAGTAAAATGATCTTTATGGGGGTGAATAGATATTAAGGAAAAATCTATTCTATTGGTATAGATCTTACATTTGCAATATGCTTCAGTATCAATCCTTTAAAAAATCAATTATCAATTATAATTTAATTACAAATTTCACTTTAAATCTTAGGCCCCCAAAGGGAACCAGTAAACCTGACCCTGTTATATCTGATGAAGATGAAGAGGATGATGCAGAATTAATAGAAGCAAAGATAGTACTTCGGGATGTTAGCACTTCAGGTAAATAATATTCACTCCTAAAACATAAATATAGTAAATAATATTATTGAATTGATTGATATAATTTTAGATATTGCTCAAAAGGACTTAGAGTTATTTGATCAAATTTATTCTGACAGTAAGTAAAAAATTAATAACAATATCCGGATTGGACAATTGAATAAGTCATAATATTCACATAATTTTCTAAACTTTATTTTCAGTTTATGGACCATTAGTAAGATTAAGTCCTCCACCCAGTGAAAAAGATTACCACTTTAATCTTAGTGAAAATGAAGGAATTTGTGACTTGTTTGATATTACAGCAAAATGAGTAACAAGTTATATAGTTTAAATGATTGAATGGTTCAGACTGTGCCAATAATGTGCAAAATGCAGAAAATTTGTTGACAATTTCTGAAGGCTGTTCTGTGTATATAATTTTAAAGAATGGATATGGATAATGATCATTGAATACATGCAGTATTTTTTTATTAGTAGAAATAAAAAAATAATACAAGTTATAAAAAAAAATGTTTATAACAATTAATTTTGTTGCAACTGTGTTTAATTAAGTAACAAAAGCTCAAAATATTAACAGATTCTTTATAATTTATGACGCATGATTTATTTCTATAAGTTTGTTTACAAACTTTATCCTTGTATGCATTCAAAATGAAAAAATGTGTTTTTATTTATAGTTATTACATACAAGGAAAGTATCAAAAAGATAAATATTTTTATGAATGATATATTATGTCCAAATTAGTATTGTTTTTATAAGCTTTGTACATGTTTTATTGAATTACGTATGATTTTTTTTACGTATTTGTTTAGATAACAATTATTTGAGATAATATAAAATGTACATTCTCTGTATAATTGTATGAATTTGTTCTCTTAGACCATGTATAAGATTATCATGATTTATTGTAAATGAGTACATGTGTATCTGTACTCTCTTTATAATATACTTTCCATGTTGTATGTTGTACGTTTGTTACTGCATTCAATGACACTAATTAAGTTTGTGAATATTATAGTTATTTAAGAAAAATAAATTTAAATGGAAACAAAGTTTAACTAAGGCGATCAAGAACCCATAATTTACTTTATAATGAAGTCATGTTTTTCCATACTGTTATATATATGCTATATAATTATAGAAAAATAATTTATCTATAAATGTTTTATTTAAAACTTTTTTGCATCCATTTTGAGCGAATAGATTAAATCTCAATAATTAGACCTACATCTACTTCTTACTTCAAATTTCTCTGACGTCAGGCATTCCAATATTGTTTTGCTCTCATTACGCATTGTTATCGACATCATCTATTCATACGTAATCAAACTGTAATGTGTAGTCACTTTTACGATATATGAAACTATTGGAAAACTGTGCTCGAAAGACGCGAAATTACCAAGGACAGATAAGAATGGATCGAACAGTTTCGTCATCGCTGGTACTTTTGCGCGTGTCGAATATAAGTCTCGTCCCGGCGATTGCCAGTATGCGCGTGTTTCCCTAGTAGTGAATCATTTCCAGATGTATCGACCTTATAGAATTGTTGTTTCATACAAATCCGCGGTGCAGCGAGCTTTCTCGCGTCACATTCAAACAAACCGCGGTTACATTATCAACTTTTCAACTTTTTATCAAAGAAAGGTACGCATAAAAAAGAAGTATGAATAAGCAGATAATTTACATATCATAATTTTGTCATTTGTAATCCTATGATGCTATATGGTATTGACATTATCACATTTGATAACTTATCAGAATATTTTAAAAAAGGAAACAGTACAGTTTAGATGACAGTTCGATACAATAACTTGCATTGACATAACTCCCAACAAAAATTTTTTTCTGGACGTACATGAAAATAGGTGTATACGTATAATATATACATATATAGAAAATACAACTCTATCTCTGAAACATTGCACGCACTCTTTTGTTTGGCGCGTAGCATCATTCATTCTGAATTAGTTTGTCACGTGCCGTGAACAAAGAAATCATGAAATTTATCAAATCCTTTGGAACGAACTAATACGAATATAAATTACACAATGATATAGTACATGTGCTAACACAAATACATATTCTAGACAATAGTAGCTTCAATTTTTTATTTAATTGTTCAGGTTCCAAACTTCATTTAGTTTGCCTATGCGTTGTTTTATCGATTTTATAATTGTTTATAATGAAGACTATTTAATAATATTATATTTTATCAATAATCGAAATGTTTTGTATTTCAGTGACCACTGAAAAAATGCGTCTTATTTTTATAAAAATCCGCGAAGTATCGAAAAAATATCCGATTGTAAGAGGAATGGTTTCTTATGCTGTCATATGGCCGACTGGAAGTCTAATACAACAAAAATTAACAGGACACGACGAATTAAATTATATGCAAGCATTAAGATTTAGTTTATATGGTGGGTTTTTTGTAGCTCCAACACTATATTGTTGGATGCGATGCTCTTCATACTTTTGGCCAAAGTCAGACTTGAAGTCTGCAATTACCAAAGTATATTAAAATTAATTGAAACAATTAGTATTCACAAGATGTAACGTTAAAGGTTAATAATATTTATTTTTTTAGGCTTTAATAGAACAAGTCACATATGGTCCTACTGCAATGTGTTGCTTCTTTTTTGGTATGAACTTACTTGAAATGAAACCAGTGACTGAATGTATTGAAGAAGTCAAACATAAATTCTGGCCTACTTACAAAGTAAAATATATACATATGTAATTAATATAAAATACACTCACTATAAATAAGCAGAAAATTATAAGTAATTATTATTTTTCAGGTTGGTGTTTGTGTGTGGCCCATTTTACAAACAATCAACTTTTTTTTTGTCCCAGAACATAATCGTGTAATTTATGTAAGTTTTTGTAGTTTAATCTGGACATCTTTCCTTGCATATATGAAAGCTTTGGAAGCAAAGAAATTACAAGATTTAAAAAGTGACAATAATTTAAAACACAAAAGTCAAAAAAGTATCAATGTTGATCAAAAAGAAGATAAAAGTAAAAGGTTATCCATTATACGATAAAGATTTATATGACAATTATTTAGTTCAATTGATTAATTTACATACATATATATGTATACAATATGTACATGTAAATATATCTGTATAACAAATTATACTGCACAACAAGGTCAATTACAACACCTGTTGTCTACAATACAAAATGAACTAAAAGATTTAATTATGCATATATATATATATATATGTAGATAATATGTTTGTATTATAATAGGTATAGTTAAAAATTGATAACAGTTCAAAATTATGAAGGTATGAAAGACATAATTTTATTGTTAAATTTTCGAGTGATATTTATTATGACGCTGTTGATAATAACTTATTTATTGTTAATAAATAATAAAAAATAAATGATTGTTAAACAACCATCGTTAAAATAAATTTTCATATTTTAGTTTTAAATTATGTATTTTACTTAAAAATCTAAAAGACTAATGTTTTATCGATTCTCTCTCTCGTTTTTCTATCGATTTTAAGTGTGTAGCGAATTCAATATGGCTTCATTGAAGATCAGAAATTCAAATCATCGTAAGTTGTCAAATGCAACTTAGTATAATTAACATATGTTATTAATAAGAAACATGTGATTTTTTGTGTATCTTGCTAAAAATGTGCATTATTAATAGTGAAAAGTAGTTTGACTACACAAATAAAACTACAATAATACGCTATGAGGTTATGATACAAGATTAATAGCAGTGACTAAAATTTTGACTATTTTTTAAAAATACCGAACTTCTAATGCTGAGATATGGCCCGTTCCTCAGTATCAGCACAATGTGATTTAATTGCATCATACATGGACGGAGTACATGTTAAAATTGCAGAGGCCTATAAACCTCCAAGAAAAATATGTTTACCAGCTGCATATAATAATAAACTACCGGATGTATCCAAATTAACTTACGATTTCAATTTGGAACGATCAGTACTTGAGAAGGTTGAGTATTACCTTACATAAACTCGTGATATATATTTATTTGAAAATAATTTGCATTTTACAATGCATATAGATTAATCCTATGATCTTTCTTAATATATTTGTATAATTACTAATGTAAATTTGGTTTCAAATATAAACATGTATGTTATTCAATGAAATAAATGAACTATAATTTGCGATAACTTAATTTATAGATGACAGAATGGCGTAATGTTAGGCAAGCAAATAACAAAGCTCGGCATGCACGATTAGATGAGAAAAGGAAGAAACAAAAAACTGAATTTTTACCTCCACCACCACCTCCATTGCCTGATACTACAAAGCCTATAAATGCACCTGTGCCTGAAACAACAATTCTTACTCCACAGCCTTTATCTCCACCTGCCAATGATCTTCAAGATCATGTGAAAGCAAATGGTCTTGACTATGCTGATTTTGATAATGATACAAGCAGTCCATTTGATAATATGGAATTAAAAACAATTAACGAAATGGAAGAACTTGCTCAGGTTAATAAAATATCTCTTAATTATTATAATCAAAAAGTGAATCATAATCTTAACACATATATTGTTCATATTTTAGGTATTACAGCCTACATCTCAATGGATACCACCAGCAAAATTAGAGAGTTTATTGAATGATTTAAGTGTTAATGATAAGTCGAAAATTCATGCACAAGAAAAAAATGATAATGTCAAAAATGAAACGATTGACCAAGAACAAGTTAATGAACAAGAGAATGTCAAACATCGTAGTGTATCTGCGATTGTACAAGAACTTCAAAGAGATTTAAAAAGACCACTCATGGAGGTAATAGTATTTTTTATAAAATGTAGCATACTTTTGAATGATTTCAATTTTTAAATTACTTATCCATTATATGTGTAATAGGATTGGAAACCTTGGCCAAATTTAGAAAGTCCCGACACTAGCACTCATGAAACATTAAAGCAAGAAGAACCTATGGTAACAAATCAAGTTGCTATTATGAATTTATTATTGGATTTAACAGAGGAAGATAAAAAATTAGCTCGGCATTTGAGCGACATGGGATTTCCTTTATCGAGAGCTGCCCGTGCTATTCGCGAATTAGGTGGTCAAGATAATAAAAAAATTGTAGAATATTTATTGGCTGTGCAAGCTTTAGAAGAAATCGGAATTTCTGGAGAAGATGCTGAGAAAGCTCTTGCTCTTACAGAATACAATCAAGAGAAAGCCAAAGTTTATTATGAAAATCTATGTGTTTTACGAGATTTAGGTTTCCCTGAAGAAAAGGCATCTACTGCACTTTTAAAATGTAATATCGACCGCGATAGAGCTTTAGATTTCCTAATAACGTAAATATAGAATTTTATAAAAAATAATTATTAGAATGGTTTAAACAAATTTTTTACTGCACAAAAAGTAAAAATTTAACATGTAAAAAACTGAAAATTAAAGTCCTAAAGAAATGTTATTTTATTAATAAATGTTATGTTATTTTAAAAACAGTTATGTAATAAATAAAATAACTAATTTTTTTGTATAGTGGGAGTGCGAAGTACTAGCCATTGTAAGATAAAATAATATGTAAATGTTTTGATATTCGAAGGTTGATACAAAGCTTTTTACTCTGATTTAAAACATTAAACTTTTATTTTTTTAAAGCAATTTATTTACAGAATTATTTAATAAAATATCATTAATTTATACAATGCCAAGTATGCCGGATGGTCATATTGGAATGTTCAGAAAATTCAGCTGCACATCTGAAAAATTAAAACCATTATCATACATGGATCTACATATAATATTTATCTTACCTTTTACAACAACACAATGCAACTGTTGTTATAGACTCTGTGTAATGGCTAACACCAACAATAATCCAAGCTTCTGTAAATATTGGTTGTTGACATTGAAAATTCACACAAATACTAGTTGGACCATTCATTAGCAAATTACATGAAACATTAAAATCAAGTTTCTGATAATTTTTTATTGCAATTGGTTCATATTGAACATTTATGCTTATAGGTGATACAGAAATATTAAGTGTATGTTTATATCTAAAATTCAGTGTCAATCAGACAATGTATTCTTAGAATACCAAATGATATTAGAAGTCTAAGTTTGATAAAAATAAGCAATTACCTTTCAGTATAAACTTTTCTTAAAGCTAACTCCCATAAAGAAATAACTTTATTTTCATGTATATTATGAACTTTCAAAAGCTGGCGTGGTAAATCAATCATGAGATCAGTATCTTTTTCATGTAAAGCGTCTATTTTTATCTTTAATTTTATATTTGTACATAATGTATTGTTCTCGCAATGGGTTGTAAAACATCTGTGATTGTATATATTTATAGATTTAATAACAAATGCAAATAAATTTGTTTTAAAGGATTTTAACATACTTTAAGGTTACATTTTTCATTATATTATTTTTAAATTGTATATACTCTATAAAATGTACATACCTATAGCCCAAGATATTTCTTTGACTTTGAATATATGAATCTTGAATTTGAGATGTTAATTGATGAAGAAGTGGATAAGACAAATAATTTAAATATATATTTGCATCAAATCTAATGCAAGGGGATGATACAAATCCATTTAATGGTAAATATCTTAGCCTACATAAAAATTATTCTGCATAAAATAAAAGCATTTGAAATATTAACAAAAATCTATCAATAATAAACTACGATTTAATGTAATAATTATTTAATATAACAACCTGTTAGAGCATACTGAAATTATTGATAGTTGTGGAGATAGAGTCAATCTATTTGGAAGTTCTTTCAAACAATTGTTATCAGCACTTAATTCTTTCAATTTAGGTAAAGAACCAATCCATTCTGGCAATGCAACAAATTTATTCCCAGAAATAGACAAAATTTCTAAGTTATGCATTTGATTCATTTCTATAAAAATTATGTACAAATTCAAGTTAAATGAAGTTATACATTTGATATTTCTTATGGAATCAAACAACTTACCAAATGGTAATTTGTTAATAGAATTATCATTTAATAACAAAGATTTTAGGCTAACTAAGTTTCCTATAGAAGGAGATATTTGCTCTAATTTATTAGCACTTAAATCAAGAACTGTTAATTGAGTCATTTGACAAAGTTCTGGAGGTACTTCTTTGATTAAGTTTCCATAGATATATAAATTAGTAACATTAAAGAGTTCTATAATCCATGGAGGTAAGGTAGTAAGTTTATTCCATTTCAAATATATTTCTTGAATGTGGCCCCCATAGATCCTTATCGCTTCAGGAAATTCCACAAGACCTCGACAATTCCAATGTAATATTACCTTATTTTGTATTTCTTTCACCATTTCTGTAGAATCTGAGTCCATTTTTAAATAAGTTTAATCAAAATTGTTTTCATACATAAAATTGAAGAAGTAGATTCTGAATTTCTGAGGTTGGCAACCAACCTTCAAGGCATGTATGCTCAAAATAACTTTGGCCTGCTTGAAAGATTTATATTAATAACCTACTATATAACAATATTGCTCTATACTGTATTTTATAACTGTTTTGAATTTATAACTGCATATTGTAGGATCTTATACTACAATTAATTTATTTACAATGAATGGATTAAACAGATGTTGATTAAACAGGAAACGAAGGTTGTTTAACGTGAACTAATCACAAAAACGTATTATAATTTAGACAACTAAATAGTTAATTTGCAACTCTCGTTACCACGGATCCAACGCACTCTCTCACGCGGACCACACTTTCTCGGCAACGCTAGCAACTTTTTGATTCACACTCTCTGATTTCTCAACTAACACTCTCCGGCTTCTCCACTGACACTGACTGTTAATTCGTCTTTCTCCCTTAGCATCCTTTTGTCTTTTGTCTTAGCCTCACCACACACGTGTTCCGCAACCGCTCATGGCCAGGGTCACGTAGACCCTTTCCACCATACTATTTGATTGAAGGATCGACGACACATTGATGGGCCTGTCGGCATTTCGGCTTTCTCGCGACATTGTTTATAATTCTAAACGTAGCGATAGAAGGTTAGCATGGTCCAATCACCACATCAGCAGTATACTGTCCTCTTAGACATTGTATTTGTCGATAACTTCCTCGAAGACCTGGGCAATAGATTCATAGCTGGAAGAGACTAAAACGCTAAACATATTCAATGGGGCAGCAGACTTATCACAGTAAGAGGCAAAAATCTTTTGAAATGCATAAACGCCAACAGACTTAATTACCTCAGTACAAACGAACCCACTTACTGGCCCACTGACACTAACAAACTACCTGATTTATTAAATTTTTTTATAACTAAAAACATCTCGCCAAGATATGTCCAAATCATCTCTTCTGTGGAACTCTCCTCAGATAATTCACCCGTTATAGCAACAATTAACTCAACAATTATTGAAAATCAACCTAATGGCATTATTCATAACCAACTCACAAACTGGCAGTTCTTCAGGGAAATCTTCAATCATTCAACATCAGCCTTAATATCTCTAAAAATAAATGAAGATATAGAAGCAGCCATGGAATATTTAAACACCAGAATAATAAACGCGATCCGTTCTTCCATCCCTACTAAGAGTTTTGTTAATAAACATAAATATCCCCACTACATAACAAAAAAAATCGTGAAAAAACGCAGACTTAGAAGAATATGGCAAAGAACATCTGATGACAAGTGTAAGCTAAATAATGCAACGAGAAAACTAACTAAAACCCTTAAAAATTATAAAAATGACTGTTTTCAAAAATATCTTGCTAATCTGTCTCCCACAGCTGACTCCAACTACTCACTATGGAAGGCATCCAGGAAACTCACTCGTCCTCCGCAAATAATCCTTCCAATTCACTGTCTGCAAAGTGGATGGGCGTGTAACCCTATACAAAAAGCCAGCTTGTTTGCAAGTCACTTAATTAATGTTTTCAAATTGTATTCCTCCACTATCACAGCTGAAATACTTGCACTTTCCCTTCCAGATGTCTCCTCCTATTGAGCCTTTCTCATTTCTGGTAGTTATAGAATTAATCCGTCATCTAAATTCCAAGAAAGCATTAGGGCATAATCTGATAAGTAACAAAGTTATTAAAGAGCTTCCCATAAAAGGGATTGCACTCATCACTTCTATTTTGAATGCAATTCTTCGCCTTGAATACTATCCTAAGTCTTGGAAAATATCATTGATTACTCTTATCCCTGAATCTGGAAAACCAATACACAAAACTAGCTCTTATCACCCAATTAGTCTTTTACCCACTTTGTCCAAACTATTTGAGAAGATGCTAATGAAATGACTCCTTCCACTCTTAGAGGATTTGAAAACAATGCCAGATTATCAATTCGATTTTCGGAAGCAACATTCTACAATAGAGCAAATTCATCATCTAACTCATAAAATCAGCCAAGATTTAGAAAAGAAAAAATATTGCTCTGCGGTATTCCTGGACATTCAGCAGACGTCTGACAAAGTGTGGCATGAAGGACTTTTGTTCAAACTAAAGAAAATCCTACCACACACCTACTACTCCATCTTAAAATCATACCTAACCAATTGGCTGTTCATGATTAAATACTTAGACGCTATAACTGCAACATTTCCAATAATAGAAGCTGGCATACCCCAAACCAGTGTCCTTGGACCTCTGCTGTTCACCATCTATACTGCCGATTTACCAACTTTAACAAAGATAACCACAGCGACATTTGCTGATGATACAACTTTATTAGCATCCCACTCAGACCTGATAATTGCCTCCTCAACTCTCCAGCGAGGTCACGACTCTATAGAAAAGTGGTTCTACAAATGGCGCTTCAAAATAAATGAAAATAAATCCAGTCATATAACCTTCAAAGTTATGCTAAAATAATCCTGCCCACAGGTGACCATAGATAATATTCCAATTTCAAACAAAGATTCAGTCAGATATCTGGGCATGATTCTGGACAGAAGAATGACATGGAAATGACATATAAATCCAGACAACTTAAATCAAAATTTAAAAAATTCTACTGGCTCATCGGCAGATGTTCCAATTTAAGCGTAGAGGGTAAAATAATGCTATATAAAGCCATATTAAAACCTGTTTGGACCTATGGGATCCAACTATAGGGAACAGCGAGTAATTCCAACATAGAAATTCTTCAACGATTCCAATCAAAAACTCTAAGATCCTTAATAAATGCACCTTGGTATGTTACCAACGAAACAATATATTGCGACCTTAAGATACCTTAAGATACCTACAGTTAAAGAAGAAATATCCAAATTCAGTAATAGATATAACATAAGAATTAACAATCACCAAAACCCACTAGTTACTCAATTACTTGACACGACGGATCAGATCCACAGGCTAAAAAGATACTATTCTCTAGATTTAAACATTAGATTCAGCTAGAATCAAACATATGATAAACACTTATTATTCACGTTATAGTAACACGCCAGAAAAATTTACTTACAATTTATAATTCACCCGATATTTCTTAGGTCTTTTGTTCACGATACTACAATATACATTTACAATATACTCATTTTCTTCAATAGACACAAAAATGAACAACATATAATTTCTTGAAAACATTTTAAATTACAATTATTTTGTAATAGTTAGTGATATTAAAGTTGACATTTCCAACACAAATGTCAAAATATAACAATGCCATTTATTACAATACATTATTCATTTGATTAAATACAATTTATTAATCAATATATTAAAAAAAAATTGACTTCTATTTCACATTACAAGTTTGTACTTACTGTTTTGTTAATAATGGTGACAGAAAGTGGACACTAGGTAAATAACAATACGTTTTTGTATTATATCTGATTATACATTTTGTTTAATTATATTTTATGAAATATGTTATTAAAAAATTTGGACTCAGCATATTGTGTAAAATTTTGCGAATAATATATGTATGTGTTCATATTGAAGGCAAATACTAAATGTAAAACATATTTTTATAATTATTTTGCATATGAAGAAGTGTTTACATTTATTTATTGTCAATCGTGAATCTTACCGATAGCTTGTACACACCATAATAATCAATATATATCGAACATTATTTATTGTCACTATATATTACTTATATATAGGTTAAATTAATTGATTTAACCATGGCACGATGAAATATAGCCAAAAGTATGACCAGAAATAAGTAGAGAGATCATCAATGCTTATCGGCGAAATTTTGCTACAAAATGAACACTGAGGGCCTCTCGCGGTCAATGGCTGCACTATCAGCACATCTCGTCACCGGTACACTTGGGGAAAAACGTACATATGCACAGCGAGAGGAGAAATGTACAATCGTGCGATCTTGGCTGCTACTTTTGTACAAATTTATAAGGTTTTTACTTGTATTTATTCAGAAGAAAGAAACATATTTATTTTTGAAAACATAACTATCAATTCCTACATTTTTAATACCTACAAACATTTTTCTTTAAAATCATTACAGATTGTTTCTTTTTATACGTGGAAACCCTTTCTTACATCATGTATTTTTTAAATAATGACATTAGTAAGCGATATAGCAAGATAAAGGGGTTAAAACTACACCTTTCACCAACAGCTTACTGAAAGAGAACATCGTAAAGCAATTATGAATTCTTTACTTCGACCACAAATGTAATTAGAGTAAATAGAATACGATGTTTACGATAGTAAATTTGTAAAACGGAAAGCATAATAAATTTTGTGTATGCCAGTGAATATGATAGTTATGTCTTACCTGTTATTGTCATACTTGTTATCAAGGGTATGACAAAATGTTTTTGCTCGCGTTTTTGCTCTATTGCCTTTATATAACGCTAATCGCAAGAACTCGATCTTGTTTGAAATGTCAGTCTTGAGTACTAAAATATATAGGATTTGTTTATAAACATAATTTTTATAAGTTCGTGCAGTAAAATTTCAGGTACCATTTTTTGTTGAATTTAGCATTTTTGCTTAGGGGACTAATTTAACTAATTAACGTTCTGTTGATCACGTGAAAAGTGAGGGCAGTAGAGTAAAATGTGTAAACAATTAAGCAATTACTTATTTTTTTATCATTCTTTGTTTCATCCGAAGCTAATATGACTAGACAATTATTGTTTTGAAATTTACTTGTGTCTATTCTATGTTATGTTATCAGAGAGTGTTGCGAACTTTAAATCTACAAATTTAGAAACTAAACGCTAGCGACTCATGTATGATAACTTAAATTATACAATTTAAACAAATTTTTGATATAATAGAATCGAAAAAGTTTTATAAGAATAATATGAATTAAAAAGATAATTTGAGCACATTCAGTTCATGAATAGATTATTTTAATCTATTAATCATGGATAGATTTTCAAGTATTGATTGGTAAGTACGAAGAATCATTTTTAAATATCTTAACTTATTAAGAATTAGTATATATTTTAATCAGCAGAAACCACCAAAATTATTGCCATTTCTTTACTTTAGCAGCAGAAAATAGATGATATTTATCATTTTAATGAAATTTATGATGTATACTTTGAGATGAACAACCATAAATTTTATTTATGCAAAACAGAAATTTTGTATTTTTTACTTAATTTTCGTATTTTTTTCAACCTTATTATGAATTATGTCTTACTAATAAAATAAATTATTTTCCATATGTTTATGTAATAATTTATAAAAAATATTTGAAGAAAATATTTTTAAGAAATATTTTCTCTTATTCTTTATTAAAAATATGTAATCTGTTATATTATTATGAAAGTTTCTATTCTTAATTACATATTCGAGTTATTTAAGATACTTTGCCATAAAAAAATGTATGTACATGTTAAATACATCTATTATTATCTAAATATTGATTATTGAAATTAATATAAAATAATTGTAAATTTCTCAACTATAATAAATAAGAATTTTAATATTATGTATCAAATTTAATAGGAATACTGCGTTAGAAGACCTGATAGATAATACTTTTGTTAATGAAGGAAGATTAGAGAAAGAAAGTGTAATGTATCGAATTATGACTGGAAATTTCAAAGATCCATTTAAAGATATTGAAGAAGATTACAAGAATGTTAATATCAATCTAATGAAGGATGCCGATCCTGACTTAAATAAAGTGGAATATGAAACTAAGCATACAAAAAAGATCAAATGTTATATACCTGGTATTGTTAAACCAATGTTTAAAAATCTTAAGAAATCCAAACTAAACAAAGAACAACAAGCAATGTGTTTAAGAGTCTTGTTAAGATTTTCAAAATCTGATAAAGCGGAGCTAACACAAATAGAGAAAAAAGAAATAGGACTATATATGGTACTTAAAGCACAATTTCATAAAAAATTATTGAAATTGCTTTCTTAATAAAGAAGTTATATAAGTGTAATTTTAAGTTACTTTCTATAATATATAATTATGTCTGTTATTGTAGGACTTACGACAAATAATATCTCAAGAACAAGATGAATTTTTGGAATTTGCAAAAAGCAAATGGCATGAAAGATCACTTAANTTATCATTTTCTCTTAAATTAAGTAGAAACAAGTGAGAGTAAAGCCTTTTTGTAATCTCCAGATGTATCACCCTAGAACAGAAAATTTAGGCATTAATTTAAATATTAATATTCAATTGTATGTGATGTATTCTGCAGTTAAAAATTTTTATTAGAATGAAATTTTTACTACTTTTTAATTTTAGTACTATGAGCAAATTTTTTGCAATCATATATAGTTATCTTTAATTCTTTAGATACACGAATAGCCCATTATACATCTATAAGATTATTTTCCTTAATGAATTAGATATAAATCCTAACGTACTGAACTAAATGGTTGATCGATAATGTAATATGTATCTCATGAGTATGAGTATCACCAGAGCATCGCATTACTTAATTAGTTAAAATCAAGTTTTACTTCTATTTTATGTTTTTTTAAAAACAATTTTATTATAGAATTATATATACAGTGTACTGCTAGAGATATATTTTAATAACATACAATACTTTACTAACCGATAATATATCATAAAATATTGAAGAAAGTGTAATATGAATACATACCGCAATCCAGCTTTCCAATGATTTTCCATAACGTTCTTCAAAAGCTTTTTTAATATCACCCAAATCAATTTCACTTCGAGAAACAATGATGCGGATCAACGTTCGATCTTTTGTACCAATACCATGCATACTGGCATACAATCGCTCAGCAAAGAAACCAACTTTTGATTTTACACATTTTACTGTTGTATAAAAATCATAGCATTTATATTAAATTATATAAAGTACAGTTCTTAAATTAAAACATAAATATATAGTATATAGTTCAATAATGTCAATATTACAATTTCATTGTACAGTGTTTCCCACACATCATTGTAATTATGTTTAAAACCAAGAAGTTACAAATAGATAGGGCATTGTTCAGATTTCCTACAGCAAAAATAAATTTTCTAGTGTTTATTAGACATTAACGAACATATTACAAACGTACAGATAAGGTTTTCCCAATAAAAGTGAGTCTAAGTATGATCGTATTTGTACTCATTTTAATTAGGAAGACTTCATCCATCTATTGATAATATTCTCATAAGAGAGAGATAGAAATTTTTATTTCTGTTATGCACTTTTTGCTTTGTTTTTTTTAATAATCAGTTACACGACTCTGAGGACCTGATCTAGCAAAATATGATGAGGGTGTATTGAGAATATGACTGTTACAATGATCCAGAGAACACTGTATTAGGCATTTCTATAAACAAAATACTGACCTATTCCAAGGAGACCCTTCTCAAGGCTTCCAGAAAACTCTTTCTTAATAGCAACTTCAATGTCATGACCAGATATTTTTTCATATTCAATAAAAGTCTGTCTTAATTGCTGATAGCTACGTGTTACTAAAATAGCATTAAACTGTGATTCATCTGTGCCCCATTGTTTCTCACCTATAACAAAATAAATAATTATGTTTCAAAACAAAACACAGATTTCTTTTATTTTATTAATAATTATTGAAAATAATCATATACTCCTCTTTTATTAAAAATAATTTGTATTATTATAAATACCAGCTTCATAAAGTGCCTGAGCATCTGCTATAGCTTGTGCTTGATCTATTCCTTGATTTTCATCCCTGTTTGCTTGAACAAGAGAAACTAATAATCTTTTGAAATGTCCTGAAGTATCCCCCTTTAATTCACTTTCAAGAGATTTTCTATATACTGTTAAGAACAAAATATTTTTAAATTAAGAAATATAAATGTTTTATATAATAGTCCTATATAAACTTATATTAAACCTATTTTTCTAAAATTTAATTAAAATAAATAATTGCTAGACTTACAATTCTCATAAAATATGGCAATAGTATGTATACCATAATTACTCAATGTACATAAAATTTCTACAATTGCTTCTTCATCAGTTCCTAATCCACTAACTGCATCATGTAGTTCTTTAGCATAATAATGAGGTAACGGTGTCATAAGAGCGATTATAACATCTTCTAATTTCCCTGTTAATTCACTTTTCAAATCACTAACCAGATCTTTTCCATATAAAGTTTTATATGCTTCAGCAATTTCTAATCTCTGAACAATTCCTCTCCTTGTAAGTACATCAATAATAGTTTTTTCATCAGTACCAAAACCTTTCATTGCTTTACGCAACATTGTAGCATCTGCATTTGCATCAAATGGTTCTGCAGGATATACTGTCGGAGTACACTATAGAGGATTATTTTTTTTTATATCATTTTAAACAAATTAAAATATTTATATATTTATATGTCTTTATATTATACAATTCATATGTGAATAATAATTATCTTTTTACTTAAATCATTACTATAAGCTATCAACAAGTTGGTACATGGTATGCAAGAAATTTAAAAAAATATGATTTATTAATATTAAGAAAAACGTTTGTTATCATTAAGTAATATGCAAATCTTTTTCTAATATATATATTTTAGTAAAACGATATTTAGTAAATTAAAACAAAGAACACATTTTTTAAATATATACTTAAAATTAAAAAGCTTTTTTATATTAACATAATATGGATCATATATATAAAGTGTGTGTGTAGATCTTTTCTGAAGTAAACTCTTTTCCATCTAAATTAATTTTCTATATTCCAATAATTCGTGCTAAGGACATAAGTACTTTATTGCAAATTATTCTGATATAAAGAATTTATAAGACTAATAATATTAAATTTCTAATAAAGCATAAACTGTTTTATAAATATATATATTCATAATACGAAGAGAAGTTGAACGCTGATTGATTAGCTCAAGCGAAGCAGCGATAAAAATACGGTCGATCAATGCTCATACCAAAAATAGACTAATCTTAAAAGCAGTCACTTAAAGAATGTTTTTAAGCTTCTAATACATAATTAAGAGATACTTACTTTAAATGGATAATACTGTTGTTGTGACATTTTTGACTATGCAGGAAACTGCCTAGAATAAATAAAGATAATTGTTAGTTAAATTGATCAATACCAAAGAATAGTATAAATGTCTGTATTGTACATTGCAATATAGTCTATAATATTATTTTTTATGTTAATTTATGCTTATATGCATGAAAATGTATTTAGAATAAAAATATTTTTAAAAATTTACCACTAAACTGTTTCCGAAAAATAAAAACGGAGAGAAGCTTTACGTTTGATAGCCGGCTAGCCAATGATGGTCACACCCACTTTCGCATCACGTCATGTACATACGTACATAGTTCTTTCAAGGTGCTTACTAACTAGAGAGTGAGTAATGAGTAAGAGAAAAAAGGTCACAATGCTTCCAATGACATCATAACGGATACTATATGTATAAACGTATATACTTATACTTACATATTCACTTAATTATTATGAAATCAAGATTCGAAAATATCATCAGTTAATGTATTTTGTATGTCCTCTTATGTTTACTAAATTTGTGTTACACCATACGTGGGTTTTTAAGTTTGAAATTATGTTGTTGTATTTTCTTTATACTCATATAATAATAGAATAACTGTAGTTCAATCGGAAATTTTATAACAACTTGTTTCTATAATTTTTAGAAGGTTATTCGTCTTTTACAATTTTTTTGTTTAGTACATTCTATATTAGCAACTCTTACAAAAAGAAGAATGCGATGTAATTTATTTTAATAAATTTCTTTATTTTTATTTGCAGTTAAATTTTGTTTTTGCCTGTATAAGAAAATATCAACAAAGAAGGATTTCTAGTATCAAGTTATAAGTGTAAAATATTCAAATTTACATTTTTTATAGTTTACTTATTGCAAAAATTTAAATTTTATATATCCAAATAATTAAATTATTTTCTTGGTATTTATATAATATAATATTGATGTATTACATAAGATTTAAAAATTTAGTCGGATCATCAATATAAAATATAACGAAAATCGATGATTTAATTATTTTTATATAATGTTAAATTTATTAAAATTATGTTAGTTAAGTCTGGATATGTTTTTATACAGATATATTTACCCGGTATGACTATTGTGAAAGAAATATACATAGTAGAATAGAGGATATTTATAATTGTTATATTCCTATGTACGTAAAATTTAATATACATTTACATATAGGCATACAAATACGAAAGAATAATAAGCGTAATAAAATATATAGTGTTAATTATGCCATTGAATTAAAATATTGAAATTATATTTTCAAACTATCAATATTTTTTTATATATGTAAACATTAAAATGTGTTTTATACAAAATTACATGGGAATTAACTATACATATATCATATCAGTAAAAATGATATATGTGTAGTTTAAATCTTTCACACTAGAGTACGATTTTCATGTATCTTTCTTTTTTAAAAGATGGCTCATTAGCGCGGTAACGCCTCTTTTCTGCTAATACTCCGATCATCGACCATTCACTGATGTTCGACTACGCATCGAGATTTCAAATGTTGTTTCCTACAACATTGGCGGCATGTCGCGTTTAACCTGTTTATTTATTAAAAGAGATACACAATATAATATATTTCAATTATCTAGTAATAAGACGTTACAATTTGAGGGTTCTACGAAAAATGGCTGATCGCTAAATTTGTTGTGTGTATGTGCATTAATACAAGGGGAAAATTCTGTGAAAGGAATAAATAACCTAACGTAATATCGATTTGTGTAAAACGCGCGTAAATATGCCGCGTACCAAAGCATCACCAAAAAAATGTGTTAAAACAACAAATTCACATCCAGGCACAAATACATGGGTTTTCCTAATGAAAGGTGCATAAATAAAAATTATTTCGCATTTAAATTTCTCTATTATATATTATTTATAACCGTTAGACATATACCAGTATTGTCCAAGATGATTAAACTTATTAATAATTCTAAATATTTTCCTATTATTTATTAATTTTAAATATTTTCCTATTTCTTACTGTTTCATTAGTTATACTATATTTCTTAATAATATATTCATAAAATAGATCAACATAATCTCTATGCCTTCCAGGTGATAGTTTAAATAATACAGATGGTGGTGTACCTGATGTTATTAAATTAAGACATCCAGCTACAAATCAACCTGCAATGTTTGTATTTAGTCCAGGCAATGTAACAGTACAAGAAGTTCTGACATTTGATGAAAATAAAAGGTCATGGTTTATAGATGATAATGTAAAATCTGATGGAAAGTTACATTTATCTACTCCTATTGATCCAATATTTTTAATATTACCTTATTTAAGAAAGGTAAATCTGTGTTATTATATTTTACTTATTATTATATATGTTAATCTATTATGACATAATGTAGGGATTTAATTGACTCTGTTATGAGTTTAATATTCTAAGTACTAGTAAAAATATTACACTCGTAGTCACAACAAGCACAACCGTTAGAACAATGTCTTTGGGATGAAGATTTTATAGAAACGACTCGTCTTACTCAATGTCAGAATTTAAAACTGACTCTAGTCGCTGACCGTAAGGGAGATGAATCTTTACAAGCTTATAAATTCAATGAAGAAAAAGCATTAATCTGGTTGCATAAGAAAGTGGAAAGAGTAATTGAAGTATTAAAACAGAAGGGCATTCATGTATCACAGGGTGCTATTAGTGCTACTTATGTTAAAAGTACTAAACTTGAAACTGCTTCAGAAGTGGGTAAGATATGAAATAAATTTCATGCATGAAAAATTTTAGTAAATAGCAAATTTAATTATTGTTTCAATAAACATTCAGAGATAAAACAATATCTATTTATGTTGAGATTAGGAAAAAGGTATTAATATACGCATTTGTTGTTTAGAATATTTAAAATATGCACATGGTATTGTATCAGAGTATCTTCAAGAAGATTTATCAAAAAAATTAGCACAACATTTAAATTTAGCAGATGAATCAGAAAGTAAGAAACGGAAATTAAATAGTCCTAAAGATACTGTTGAAGAAAAGAAACCTAAGAAAGATACAACTGAAAATGAATCAGTATTAAAACCAAAAACACCTGAGTCAACTAAATTAGAAAAGGTAATTTAAAAAAGGGTACTTGTGTCTTTCAATGCATTTTTATAACACAGGTTTTCATGATATATCTTTTTATATAGCCTCAAAAAGCTACAATTGGTAAGAAAGAATTAGCTAGACAAAAAGCAGCAGCTGGATCCAAGAGTATTACTAGCTTCTTTAAAAAAAAATAGATTTTAGGTAATTTGAGAAATTTAAATATATACAAATTTTTGAAATCTCAAATATTGCAATATGTATACATTCAAGTTGTAGCACTGTTATTCAGAACCAGATTCACAGGACATTGCAAAAATATCTTGTGATATTTTAAATAGTTGTTTAACCAATAGACAACTCTAATCAATAAGCAATTTCTTAAATATTTTTCAATATATATGTTGCAATCTCTCTACAATGAGGAATAGAGTATTTAAGTACTTATTATAATTTTGGATGTACGTAAAATATATTGTAAAAACATAAAAATTTAAAAAATAGCAAGTTTGAACATGTAAAAGTATTGGTCATGTTTACAATACGTTATTTTTAAATTAAAAAATATATTAGAAAGTAATTTAAAATGGATTACTTTTAAATAGATGATTTAATATTAAACTTATATGATGTATAATTTATAACGCATTGGAAAAAAATTCATTGTAAAATATCTTAAACAATTTGGAAGAATCGATTACCAAGGATCACGAAAGTGGCCTTAAATATAACAAAATCTATTAGTTATTACAGCAAATGTACTAATTACCATTATTGATAACAAAATATCAGAACTTTTATTTAAATTTTTAAATCTGTATTTGAGATTGTGTATAATTGAAAAATCTAATTGTACAACATTCATCAATTTGTATTATTGAATGTTTCTACATGTATTTCGAAAACTAATCTAATAGTACAAGCATAAAAATAACATCTGATTTTAACATCTCAAAGTTC